>CM049376.1:5600979-5628479 GCA_026937815.1 Etheostoma perlongum
GTTGTTTGTGTTCTTCACCTGCTGGGTTGGTTGCACTTGGCTGTTGATTCAATATAATGTTGATTGTGAAACGCCTATGCTCACGTTTGTATTTTATGTGCATTATTTACATGCTAGTAACATAGCATTAAGATCATGTCATTAATAGTGGGTTTATTGTTATTATTTGCTAGCCTGTATATAATTCCTATGCATTGTGTATGGTTTACAATGTTATTTATTTACAGCATTTGACCGGCATAAAATCCGGCAAATGTCAGACTCACCGGCCGGTCGCCGGTCATGACCAATCACGGGAAAACCGGCCAATTCCGGTTACCAGCCGGTCAATCGGTGCATCTCTATTGCAGACTCTTAATGCGTAGTCATCGGTTGCCCCGCCACCTTCATTGTTTCAGAATCAAACACAGCAGGAGTCAAACAAGAGGGAAACGTGGCTTCTGCTCTCTTGAACATGCACGGTTATTTGGAGTTGATGATGGTTCTATTTTTGCAACTTGCCTCTGCATCATGGCATGTGACGGTGACAACTCAAGTGATTTTAGTGAGAGAAGTGACAAAGGAGGTTATTTTACTTTAGTTATAAACTTCTTAAATGAACAAAGAGAATTGAGCAACATACCTTCAAAGTTTTCTTATCAGGCAGTACTGCAGACTGCATTTTGCTACCATTTTTTGAGACAGTGCAAGTATTTTTTACAACTACCCCGACATGTGCGACCTGCAAATGTAACACTTTTTCATGTATTTCAAGTTGAAATACAAGGAGGAAGCAAGAGTTGACCAATGTGTGTGAGAGGGGGAGGATCCATGAGTGATTAGTCAACGGTGTGAGTAACGTCATTCACACTTGCCTTTGTGGCGTCAATTCATCGTCCGTAAAAGTCAGCCATGGCGAAGAATGGTGTGTGTGTGTGTGTGTGGGTGTGTGATTTTAGGTCTCACGTAACTCCTCCCTGACTGTGTGTCTTTGAGAGTGACCGAGAGATTGATAGACCTGAGCTGCAATAACATGCATATTGCACTTGTAGAGCGAGAGGGGATAAGTGCTCACATCATTTAGCTCGCTGTGCATGCATATTACAACAGATGCTGATGGTTTCTGTTTATCCGTTTGAACTCAGTGTAAATATTTATCTTGCCATATGGCTTTTAGTCAAATGTTTAGAAATGCCTGCCGTTCTTTTCCCTATTGGCATGCAAGGGTCTCTGATCTGGAGAGCAGAAGATTCCCGTAGGGACTTAGTACTCTGACCTTATAGTTGATCTCATAAAGTCATTAAGTACCTTGTGCTAAAGATTCTTTACGATGGATTAAAGCTTCAGAGATTGGATTACTTTGATGAAGCTTGCAGAGAGAGTTTTGCATCCAAATGTTTCTTTATCAGTTCTGAGATTACTGTAATTGAACAAAATACCGACAAAGTTGATAAGCTAAGATTGAGTGTATTTATTTAAAGTCCATTCTTTTCTAGTGGTTTAAAATAGATACTATTGTAGACATGGGTCAGCAAGAAAACAGGGACCAGATGGGTGGGGCATGAAATGCCATTCTGAGCTAACAAGGTACAGTTGTCATACCTTTATCTTTTACAGTTCAGATTTTTTTCCCACACGTTTCTGGTACTCATTGCTTTATCTTCAGGGGCAAATTCTTAATTTTCTTTAAATTTATTTCACACAAAATTATGCTGTACTTGCAAAATATTAATCAGCCCAGCTCTGCCGAATCATCTCAGACTCAATGTAATTAGTGCTAATATTGATGTGGGATACTTCACTGTGGAACTGTCCCCAGTGAGTTTGGGGCTTACATTTACCCCAGGCAGTCACTGCAGCAGCTTTTCCGGGGGACCATTTCACAGAATGCAGCATTTATCAGTTTCATAACATTGTGGTCAACGAATCAAACACAGCTTTTCTCCCTCCCCCGGCTGAGGAGGGAGCATTGCAGCATTCCATCCATTTGGTCAGCCAATGGTGTGTGTAACTTGAATCTCTTCTGTTACTTGAAGAGACTTGAAGGATGTACAGTACACTGTAATGTAAATGAAAAAAAAATTTAATCTTTGTGTTGAAATGTGGGATGTTGCACGCTTGACTGATAATGTGAGTTTTTGAGTATGTATAGCCCCTCAAAAAGGTGATTCATTTGCCAGAAGAAAGGAAAGGAAAGGAGAGGAAAGGAAAGGAAGGGAAAGGAAGAATTCCTTCAGTTTCAATAGGGCCTTCGCCGCTGTCACCCCTAATAACTTTTTCTATGTATATATCACCTTTTAAAACCCAGTTTACAAAGTGCTTTGAAAGACAAACAAGGCAAAAGAGATCAATAAAACAAGAAGGCAAAAGATGCCAAACATAGTAGAGCAAAGACAAAATGAGCATATAAACATACGCAGTAAAATAAAGTGAAGACTAGTAGCAATCAAAGATAAGACAATAAAAAGAGACAATGAAAAATAATGAGAGAGAAGACATTATATTACATTAGAAAACTTTATGCTTTTTATTTAGATTGACACCACTGAATGTACAGAGCTGGAATTCAATCATAATTTTATGCTTTGTGGGCTTGCATCAATTTTAAAATAAGGCTGTATAATGCAGTATTATCCAACCCTCTCTCTATATTCCTGCTGCTGATCAGGGTTAGGATCATACAACGGAGCTCAAGGCAGCCTCAATGCCATACAGGTGATGTTGCTGTGAAGCACTCTTTTCCACAATTCTTGAATTAAGTCACTATTGTATGGTTTCTGAAATTGCTGCACGACTGAGTTCCGTTTCTGTTTGTCACCCTGCGTGGTTTCAGTCTGATATCTAGAGCAGTAGCACAAACCTTTGTCTACAAACCTAAAAGAGGGATTATACCTCCCTCTCATTACCTCTTCTCAATTCTCTTCCAAGATTGACCGTTTTTCCTAAAATAAATCAGCTTAGAATAGTCTCATAACATTGGTAGCAGGCATATTTCTGATCACAGTCAGTGAAGCTTACCATCGTAACATAGATCATGCTTTAGGTGTCAGCATTGGGTGGATTTGCTGGAAATGTAGCTGTGCAATTCTGCTTTCTATGGACTTGTTCTTCTCACTAAGCATACTGCATTGGAAACCTTTAAAGTTTACTTAGAAGATCAGGTCAGTTTTTATATATTGTACGGAAGCATGAAACCAACAGAAACTTGGAAGATTTGGAGACTTTGGAGATTTGGAGACTTCAGCTCAATTCCTGATTTACTGTGCTAAACGTGCTGTTTAGGGCTCAAGCAAAATTTTGTTATTCCTTCAACAACAACAGCTGCTGCTGTTCATGTACTATTTTATCCCCACCTGTGTCCCTTTCTTCCATCTGCGTGCTCTGAGTCAAAGATGTTTTTATTGTCACTCCCCAATAGTTGTGCAGGAGTAACAGTTTTGCTACAGCTCCAAACAGCCACATCTTACACAGAGAATTTTGAACAGGGTCCATTTAAACTCCACATCCGTATCTCCTCTGGGACACACAAGACTCTGTAAACCAACCCTATCCCTTAGGACTCCATTATATTCCTTGGCATCAAAATGAGTCGTGACATTCCTTGTATACACCCTCACAACATGTTGAGGGTAATCACATTGATCCAGCAGTCTGAGCCCTGTTACCACCATATTGCATGTGTTTGTCCCTGATGGCATTACATTTCACTAGAGTTTTATCTCGTACGATTTCATGTGAAACAGAAAATTTGATTGTTTAGATGCGTAGCATAGTCCTTCTTGGTGCTGGCCAGTAAATATGACTTCAGATCTGAGAAGAGACTTTTATCAATTTATTATTAATTATATCAAGACCCATACAGCACATCAAACCATTGTCCTGAAAAAGGATGTTTTGGCCTTTTCTCTTTGCAGGTTGGAGTTGCACTGAGGTAACTATCTTATCTCTCTTCTCATGACTGTAAATCTGCAAAAAAATTATAAGAATAAAGTATATAAACACAATCACACTCGCATAATACAGAGAAATAAATGAAAACTTATAAATACTTAATGTATGTACTAGTGTTCTACCAAACCTGCAGTTTCACAAACCTATTAAATCATAACCAAACAAAGTAAAGACAGTTTTTATTGCGTCTGCCATAAAATACATAATTAGTTTAAACTTGCCAGAAGAGACAAGCTCATTCAGCTTTTCATGTCATCATATTGTTTCGTGAAGGAGGAGAACACAGTGGTGCTGTGCAGCAAACTGCCAGAGGTAGTATGTGATATTAACTCTCAAAGAGTTTTTGTTATTGTATTTCGTTATTGTGTTTGTATCGCATCGCTTCAGTGTCTTATCACAGTGTAAAGTACATCAGCATAAGCAAACTAAGGAAAGAATAGTCTGTGTGCATATCCCAGAGCTCTGCTCTCTATTGCACTGATTGGGTCACAAGAGGTGCATTCATTCACTGGAGCCTGGTCACCAATTCCATGAGGCGCGAGTATAAGGGAATGGTTTGACTTGAGAAGTGCTGTTGTAGCATCATGTCCCCTCTCCACCACGAGTCATTCTCTCGAGACACAGTTTCCATGTAATCTTGGGCTCACTAGCGGTTTGACTTGTAGCATTGTGTCACTGTCATTGTCCTTTACTTTGTGAGTCATGCTGTCACCCACAGTTATTAAACCCTGAACTGGAATAATAATAATAATAACAACAATAATGATGTGTCTTTGTTAGGGGACGCCACCAGACGCCTCCCGATACAATATCATCACGATACTTATGCCACGATAAGATATTATTGCGATTTTAAACATATTGCAATATTCTGCGATATATTGCAATTTATAACCTTTTTTCCAAATTCTAATTTTTCCCAATTTCAAATCATGCCCCCAAAAGTAAACTTTGCTTACATCTGCTTCATCTAAAAAGATTCATTTCTCTGTTTGTTCATATCACTTCAATTTATTGATACAAAATGGGATTGTCAAGCAGACAAACTGACCAACACATATAATAAAAGATCCATACTTGGCACCTGTGTATCAATACAGTATTGCCACTTAAATTATTGTGATACTGTGCTGTATCGATTTTTTTCCTCCTCCCCTAATCTTTGTACAGTTCCATTAAACAACAGGTAACAGCTTACTATTTGCCATGATACAAATGTGAAGATAATGTGAAAGGAGTTGCTCGTATGGATAAACCTTCAGTTAAATCATAATCTGTAAACAGCAGTTATCCTTTGGCTTTACATACTAAACAATGAATTGATTAATGGAGAAAATATTCACCAGACTAGTCATTGACAATAATTGTTTGTTACAGTTCGATGAATGTCCCTCATGAGGTAGATGGCTCAAACTTCGGGAGAGATTTTAAACTTGATGTTATTTCAACGGGTGCTAAGTAAATAAGACATTGAAAGGTACCTTCCTAAAGAAACACAACAGGAACAACTGTCAAATAATAACAATGGCTGACAAGGAGGGTGAGATAAAACAACAAATTACATTAATGCATATACTTTATCGCTGTGATCAGCTGCACCTCATCTTTCCTCCTCTTGTGATATTCCATTCTGACTCAAATGTAATGTAAAAACATTATACGGCTGACCACGCGTCTTTTGAGTGCTTACTTAACGCAACAGTATGGGCACATTTCGGTGCCAGCAGTAATTACTGTACGTTTAGAGACAATTTTCTGTTCTGCTTGTCTCTCAGTCGGCAGCTGTTTGCTTGTTAAGATTCTGTGAATGAAACACGCCTGACAGACAGGACAATTCTGGAAACTGTTTTCAGCAGCAGGAATCCTGAATTCTTTTTTTTTTTTTTTGCTGGCCAATAACTACAGTATATCCTTCCTGTGCATGTAAACACACCAAATTCCACAATATTAATGTTCTGTTGTTAATATCTGCACAGTATATTACAACCAGTAACCTTCAAGCACTCCAGCCTGAGTATCATCTCATGAGTTCCAATAAGCTTTCTTTTTATAGAAAGAAAAGTCACGAGGTGATAATAGTATCTCTAATATCAACTCGTGACATATTTTTTTTTTCATTATCTCTAAAACAACAAGGGCTCCATCTTTAAAAGTCTTACATTTTTTACAACCAAGGCATTACCTTTCATCTCCTGTCAAAGTACTGTAATATGTTGTGATTCCCTGCCATAAAAACAAATGATGTATTTTTAATTTTAGAAACAAAGTAATCACAAAATGAGCTTATAATGTATTACAAATGCGGGCTTTTTATTTGTTTGAAATTGATGTAACAATCTAATCTATCAGGTTGACATATTTGAAATGCCTTGCTTGACTGACAGCTGCCTTGCTCTTAGTGAAAAGCCAGATTTGAAGATGGCAGGAGTCTTCATGTTGCTGATGTTGATGTTGCTTTTCTCTGATTACCAGGGACTCCTCGAGTGCTGATTTATAGTTCACTACAAGGGTGCAATAATGTTTTTTTTTTGTCAATTCATTGCGCTTGATTAATCAATTTTAATAGTAATCTCTTGTGGAGTGATTGTGTTTTCTCTATCATTACCTCAATCATCTTCTCATTTCTCCACGTCCACCTAGTCGACCATTTATCAAATCAAACCAATAGCTGTGCAACACAGAAGAGCAGATTCTACAACCTTACAGCTTTGTACAAATGCACAAAATGACCTGATAGAATAAGCCATTATAGCCGCAATTAAATCATAAAATGAAATTTGACATAATATTGCATATCAGGTAAATGTGTTTCAACCTATTTAGTATCTAAACACAACTGAAATTGAGTTCCATCTATATTATTGCAGTAAGACTTGCAATAAAAGTAATAACAATCACCTACAAATACACTTAATGAGAGGCAGAGACATAATTCGGCCACAGTGCTTAATGCCTGCTGGTAAATGATCCTGTTCTTTCTTTAATTATTCAAAAAAAAACACATAACCCTGATAGGTAACAACTCAGAGGAACATAGCAACATAGGGCAACACTTTAGAATAAGTAAACATAACCCAGACAAACTTTGCGTTAATGATTCATTAAATAACTTATAATACTTATGATAATGTTTGACCTGGAATTACTGTGCTGTACTATATGGCAGAGTCTAAATTATTTACATATGGATCCAAGGTAATTGTTTTCTTTGTTCCCTTTACAGGCCGTGTCCAAATTCTAATAAATGGAATTATATAACATGCAGCAAAATAGAACAGAAAACCAAACAAAGTCAAAAGCACAGAATACACGTAGCATGCAGGACTGGATTGATAAATTACTTATAAATAGATAAAATGACAAACACATGTACAGTATGAAATGTTGGAACCATCCTTAAAAGCTGGACGATGGATGCTGTATGTACCAATAAGAGCAGCAGATATGTGAGTATGCAGTGTACATGGTTTGAAAATATGTGCCTGTTAATTTTAACAAGCCTACAGATGGTCAACAATATATACAGAAGTGGAAACAAGCCGCTCCTGCAGCATTATGTTCTTCGCTGTCATCTGTCTGTCCAGCAGCACAGTATGTTTCAAAAAGTCATTGTTTTGCCAATACAGCCAAATACAATTCAGTAATGCAGTATAATGTAGATCTAGGAGCTCAAAGAGAAGTCATTATTTTGAAATTCTTAGATGTTCATAATAATTGTAATTGTAGCAACAGAGGTAGAATTAAAAATCTCCTCCAGACATGTTTTAAGACATTCTACAAAAAGTTAAATTAAATTGCGCATTAAACTAAAATCTACCAATTTGCAAATATTTTTTTAATTTAAGAAGTTTCACTGCTGGACACAGTTTACTTCAATGTGACATCCGAGTTTCTTTAAGTTTAAGTTTCATTTTAGACTATTGTGATGTCACAAAGCATGCTTAGTACATAAATGACTTCAGCTTGTATAAATATTTTTGATTGAAGGGGATTTAAGTGTAGGACAGTCTTATAAAGGTGCCAACCTATGTTCTGTAATATTAGTAATAATACATGAATTAATTATCGTCAGAGGGCTTGTTCTTGCCAAATTAAAGCAACAGCTGTATAAAACTCTCTGACCCAGTATACCCATCACCCAACAGGAGACCACCGCATGTTGGCGTAATTCCCTTAAGCCCAGTATAACAAAATAAACACAATGCATTTTATGAATGTAAGTCAATCATTTAAAAAAGAAAGACAACCAATGTTGATGAATGCGGGAGCTTTCTGATTTTTTTTAAAGGCTTCACGTCAATTTTGCAGCCAGATAATAATCTGACATCCCAGTGTCAGTGTGTGTGTTGAATGTGACTTAATACAGATCAGGTCTAGGTGTTGTCAGGCTGCTTGTTCATCTGAGATAGTGGCTGCTCCTTTCACTATTTTCAAATTAGATTTTTTGATTGAACGATGGTATAATTAGATAAATGTCAAAGCTGATTGGTCTAGTGGGCCCAGCCATTTGCCATCTACGGATAAAGATTATCCTGCCAGTATTCAGGTGGTGGGTGGTGTTGACTTTCCATCCTGCCAGTTCCACCCACATCTGCCCCATCTTATCTACTTTTCTCTGTCTGTCTGACTGAATCCAGTGTGCTGCTCACAGTTTATATTTAATGGCAAAGACAGTGACATCCAGCTGCTACATTATTAGCTGACACCTTACCGCCATTGTTACGCTGTCAAGCCATATAGACTGGCAGAAGGATGAAGGACTTTTTAGGCATTGAGTACAATGAAAGTCACTGCACTTTATACAGTACAAGATCAAGGTTTGATTTGTTAACTAAAATAATCATCTTTTTGTCTTTTGTCCTTTTATATAATTATAGAATACCTGATTTTGATTGGCCGCAGGGTGGGCATTATTTTTAGATAACTGCACAGCTTCCAAGTAGAAGCCTCATTACTGTTCTGGGCGAAAGATGGTGGCGGTATAGGCATTGTTGCAGTAGGCTAATTAAGCGAAATGTCCTTTTCCCAAGCCACATCCTCCACTCTCTTCCAGGGTGAAGCTAAGCCAGGTTAGATATTTGTTCCAATGTGTTGTGGGCCTGCTCTGGGTCCACTTAATGTTGGGTGTACTTGGAATTAGAGATGGTCCGATATTGTTTTTTGCTTCCCGATACCGATTCTGAACCTGTGTATCGGTCGATTCGAGTACTGATCCGATACCAGTGTGTCATATATTTTGTTATGTTTTAACAGCCTTATATTACTATACCTGTATGGATGAGATATGATTTCTATCTTTGTTGTCGGTCTGGCTCAGGTTAAAATCTTTGGGAAACATGAACAAACACAAACAAGTAATGCCACAGAACTTTCTTTTATTATCCAGTTTTACAGTCAGCTATAACGGAAAAAGAACATAAATAAACTAAATGCAGATTTTCTTTAGGGTTTTATTATGTGGTATCGGATCGGTGCTCCAGAGCAGTCTCTTTTGGGTATCCGAAGACCTTATCTGGTCCCCAAAGCTCTATGAATTCTCAATTCTCTATAAAGGAAAACTCATTTCAGCTCCTTATACAATATATATAATATGATATAATAATTAATAATTTTATGTTTATTACTGCATAGTAGAAAAGGCAACCTGTTGCGTTGGTAGACCTTGTGCTGTGTGCAGTGGTTAGGGTTACCTGATGATGATGATGACTGCTTGGTATTGATGGTTTCACCTGTGTGCATAGTTGCCTTGTGCCAAACAATGTGGACAGTGATAGTGAGGTTACGTTAGGTTTCTAAAGGGGCATTTTAAAGTCTTAATTTGGGTTTACTGCTTTCTCTGAATGTGAAGCAGCAACCACCATGCATGCGTGGGATAGCCTCAAGTATACATGACCCCTATCTTTATTCTGCCTTCATATCTTCTTAATCAAACAATCATTTTTGACATTGTTACTGAAATAAACATATAAAGAAGTGAGATAAGTCTCAGTTTCCAGATTTCCTGTGGAAAAAATAAAAAAAAACATAAGAAGACACTACGAGGCAGACTTTTGGCAATACACACACGTTTTTGCAGAGTTTTTTTAATGCTATGCAGCATTTAGCTGCCATTAGAGGAACTGGACCTTAAAGGACATTGGCTTGAGAATGAAGTCTTGCTTGTAGTCACTTGCTTTATTTTTTGTCTTTTCTCATTTATTATTCCGGATATACTGCAAAAAGCAAATTAGAATAAATAACAAGAGTTAGCTTCCTTAAGTAAATCTGGCACTCATCAGACTTTTGCATCCCTTCCACTGCCTTGTCCAAGTAAAAAAACAGGTATGACAGGCTGACTCTGCCAAACTCTAAGCCTGCCAGTCAAACGTCTGACATGGCCTTAGACTGTCTGGCTTCACTGTCAGAAGTGAAGAGAAAAAAAAATAAGTTGGGACAGCACAGAAACATAAACTCCGGAAAGTGAATTTGACCTGAATCTCCTCTCCCCCCCTCCCCTCTAATCTAGCTGGTGCTTTAATTGAAGGTTGTATGCTGGTCATGGTCAGAATTTAAAGACAGTCTCACCCACACACTATGCCATTTACTGCCTCTCTAAGTCAGCTTACTGCTGATACATTGGCTTTTCACTGTCACACACTGAGTTGTTGTAATCTCTTCATTGCCATTGCCTTAAAGGATAAGACTGCCAATATCTTATATTTTTAAAAATTGTCAACAAATCCCACGAAAAGACCAAATCAACAATAACTTTAGTGTAGGTACTATAGGTATTGCCTGTGTAGTCACACCTTATACAGCCTATTCTTCTATGCCATAGACTTCCAGTGTTAAACACATCAATTAGCCACACTATTGCATTCATTCATTACTATGAACATGGGTCCCTCTCATGTAAATACTTAATAGAGCGCCAAATGTGTATTAATTCATGGCAGAAAATAGTCCCCCACAAATGCACTATTGTCTCCTGTTAAAGTTACATTTGCTAAAAAATACAGTGTCCACCTGTTTCAGGAAAAACTTGTGCTTTTAAAAAGAATTAAAATATATCTGTGATTCATTAAGAAAGATTAGCATTTTTATACAGAAAAAGGCTTTGGGGCTTAGGAGTGCCGTAGACGGGGGAGGGAGGTCGGAAAATTAGAGTGTCAGCCTTATCCTTTAAATCAGCGAATCAGACTTTCACTGAATTTCTGGATTAAAACCTGTGAGATCCAATTCTATATTTGGCACTATGCAGCCACTTCTGTAGCATTTTTGGTCTAGTAAAAAAATAATGTCAGTCAAACAGTTTAGTAAGATGTCTTTACTTGATTTACTTTTTTGATGAAGTTTCTAATGGTGGCGCTCTCTGTCTGTTTGTGTTTACCTGGGTAGCACTGCTCCTTTCTCACCGCTATGATATGAAATGCTTCACATTGTGCCCACAACATATTTTTAAAATTCATGTCTTACTGTATGTCAAAGATTGGTGCAGAAATAAGGGGCATCTCACCCTAAAGTTAGGCTAAACACTCTAAGCTCCTGCCTAGACACACACAGGTACCCCTAACATGTCACTGTCTAATTATGTCCATTCATTTCTGTCAGTATACAATACCTGCTACAGGTTGGCTCATAAATTTGGGTAATCTGTGATAGATAATGGCACACTGTTTATATATCTTTTATATGAAAGGATTAAGCTATTACTGTGCATCCTCATTGCAGTTCTTCTGTTCCATCATTTCACTTTCACACCCCGTTCTCACAAGCATAAACATCCCCTCATGTCTTTCTCATGCTCTCTCCCTCTCTGCATTAGTGTTTTGCTCCTCCTTGCTTTCCCCATCAACCCCCCTCCACTTTCTCTCGCTCTGCATTAAGCCCTGCTTGTCTCTGATCCTAGAAGCAGTGTTTATGGGAGCTCCAGAGACCAGTGTGAGCACTGCTGGTCTCCAGTCGCCTTCCCAGCGCTGCAAGTGGAAGACGCGTGGAGGAGGAAAAAGAGGGGGAGTATCCGTCCCCATGCCCTAGGCAGGAGAAAGGAAAACGGGAGAGGAAAGGGGAGAAAGTGAGAAGGAGCATGTTAGAGATGCACAGTGTGATAATAAGGGGACAAGAGAGAGAGATGAGAAGATGAGGGCAGGAGAGGAAAAAAGAGAGCAGAAGCAGGGTGGCACAGGGAGAAGAGCAAATTAGTGAGCGAATAGGAGAGGGAGAGAGAGAGAGAGAGAGAGAGAGTAAGCGAGCGAGAGAGAGAGAGCGAGAGGGAGGGAGGCGAACAACACTGCAGACACTCGCCCACTGTCACTGCTCCACAGCCAGAGGACAGAGGCAGCAACGGCAACAGTGGAAGCGGATACGATGGAGGACGAAGACTGATCCATCCTTCTGCAGCTTAGTCCCCGTAATTGAAAGCCTTCCTCTGGGACCATCCTGCCAAGTTGGGAGCAAAACAAAAAAGGAGAAAACTCTCTCTCCTTCACAAGACCAAGTACTGGACCTTAACTCCTGCAAGACAGATAACACACACCACACACACACACCTCATTATTTTCCCCCTCGCTTACTCTCACATACACTTACTCACACCCTCATTCTCCCAAGCTGAAGCACACTCCACTTCTTGTTGCCTTTTGGACTAGTGTGGTTTTTTTTGTTTTGTTTTTTCTACACTGCCTTCCCTGACCTGAGCTGAGTGGATTTACTTTTATCCTGTAGCGGACCATGGGGCTAGGGTGGAGGGGTGCAGCCGGGACCCTCCGAATAAGGACAGAGGGAAGCTGGTACCTTTTGGTGACATTGCTGCTGTTCTGTGGTTTCTGGGAGACTCACACACAGACAGATGATGGGAAGTCTGTCTACTTCTGGGAAACAGGTACCGCTAAACCACTAATTATAGATTATATTTGATCCCTTGTTTTACATATGGCACATTAATGATGGTGGGTAGGTGGGGAATTAGCGTGTGCTGTTGTTGCTGCTATGTTATGTGACCTCCCACACTCAGAACATCTGATCATGTGTGTTTTCAGTTTATTATTTGTGGAAAAAGTGCACTGAATGTTGTGATAACTTTTAGATTTTAGGGAACATTTTAAAATCTGTGCAGCCTTTCTATCACTGAAATAAAATGGTGTTGCGTCTAGTACAGAAACAGACCTATTCTAAAGGCTTAATTAACTTGCACAGGTCTACAATCCTTCCAGATATAACACTTTGGTTGTCTCATAAATGTATTATTTGAGCTATACGACTCACTGCTGAACTTCAAAAGATACACTTGAAAGATGACCCAGAAAATCTACAGTAGAGCTGTCTCCTTATACTGAATAGCATGTGGCACGCAGGACAACTGTGATCCATTTTTGAATGGATTATTTTCATCTCCCTGAGTCTCAGGTGATGCACCAATATTGAAATGTTGCTGCTGTGTGTTACAGCATGCGGATGATTGATAGGCATTGCCGCACAATAGTGCTTGGTGAGCGAAGCGGAGTGGAGTGGAATTGTTTTTTATGGTACTGACACGACATCAGTGTTGAATGAGAATTTCATACATGTAGTGGGCGTTTTATGGGCGGTGATTGTATTGTCTTAACTTTGCACGTTTGAGTTCTGCACTGAATGTAGCTGTGTTAAACGGTATCGTATGGAGTCAACTGAGTGTTAAATTGGGATTCATTGAATTAGATTATCACTGTTAAGATTCATGGGAAGTCAACTACCAAGCACAGATGCTGAGTACAAATTTAAGGCTCTAATATACAGATGTTGTGATTATTATCATGAATTCTAATGGACAGCAGGTCGGCAGCCTTTATTTTTAAACAATGGGAAGTCGTTGAAGGCATAAATGAAATTACTTGACTTAATCCTCAATGAGACAGAAAACATCAGGAGGTTAAGGCATGCTCTATTCTTACACAAACATTTTTCCAAAAACTGTATTTTCTCAATACCAGTATAACTTCTCTCCCTATCCTTAACTCAACCCCTCCTCTTGTCCTGCCCCGCCTCTCGCAGCACCAGTCCCGAGTTGACGTATCCCAAGTCTCTCTTGGGGTTCTGCATCTTTAAAGAGGATGTAGCTGAGTAAGGAGATTAAAGGAGCAGGGATTTAACAACCCAGGACAGACAGCCCAGGGAACAGACTTGAGAAAAAGAAAGGCAGAGTGAGGAAGGCAGACAGAGAAAGGGACAAACTTAACCTACGTCTACCCTACTGTAGGTCACAGTGATTACACCTCTCTCCCACGCTACAGCACCTTTCTCCCACACTATACATGCTTCTCAACGGGAAAGCTCTAGGCTCTGAGCTTTGAAATGTAATCCAGTGCTTGGAGTTTGTTCACTTTATCCCAAATAAAAGGTAGCTCATTGATTTCAGCCCTGGAGTCTTCTTTTTTTCTGGGCCTCTTTGGTTTAACAATTGCTTGCAGAGTATTAAAATCACATAGGGCAATTTAGGACTGTGTGATTATGTTTACACAAGATTTGCATACTTCTTAGTTCTGATCGAAGCCTGTTTTAAAATAAAACACAACATGTGATGTTTGTGCACATTTGCAGAGTGTGCAGTGAAGGGAATATTCTAGTGGCAAGCAATGCTCTGATGTTTTGCATATTGATGAGTCTAGCTGAAATACAGCTCCTGTCTTCAAAACTGTGGGGAATTGGGCCTGCGTTGCTTTTATTGCCTTCTGTGAAAATATGATGTATATGTTTGGGAAGGTGAGACAGTTCAGTGCTTTTTTTTTGGGCTCCGAGAATTCTATTGAAATGAGGCAGATAGAGACAACAGGCTCTGCTAGACACTGCAAGTGATATTTCTGAAGGTGGCAGTGAGGATAAGTGAAGGAAAAAAAGAAAACGATTATAACCACCATGAGGATGCCGGTGGTGATGATGATGGTGATAATGGCTTGCCACAGTTTTTCTGGTGCCTTTGAGAGAGATTGCAGGGAGTCTGTCTCCCTCTCAGATGCTATTTTCACACCATTTTTCTTCTTGTCGCTACCTCTCAACTGTGCACTCCCTTTGTACCTCTTTCTCTGCATCTCTATTGCTCTCTTTCACTGTCTGGCACTCATACTATATTTTGCATTTCTGTTATAAGACCCACAGCTTTTCCCATTCAGTGCAACAGTTAAATATGCTCAAATTCCACCGCTGCCTTATCTGTTGCCTGTAGTGAGGAGGCCTACGTGACCACACCAGGATGACAATAGATTTAACACATTTTGCTGCATCCTGCATGTTCATGTTTAATAGAGAACTGCAAAGTGCCACACATGCAGAGGCACACACACTCACACTCACATCTACACACACAGCAGGTGTATCGTGCTACTGTGTGCCTGCTTCATTACACTCTGTTGTTGGAGTGACAAGTTTGCCAGGTTTGAGCTGTCAAGACCTCACGTGTGCCTGAGGACAAGGCAATTACAGGTGGCAGAGTAGGTGATGGTGCAAACACATACTGTAACATCTTGTTACCTTTGCATTCTCTGTATGCCTGACTGTAAGTGTTCCTTGTCCAGTTTCATACTGATGGAGGTTAATTGTTCAGTGTTCTTAAAATACATCAACACTATAACATGGCAAAGAAAATCTACAGTGTTATTGTCTTTTTGATATGTTAAGGCTGTCATCTACGGTGCCAAATCATTTGTCATTCTGGTTTGACATCCCAATCTGATCGCTGTTTATCAACTCCCACCCTCCCTGAATGCGGGCCCCGTAATCTCTCCTGGGATCCAGATTATCTATCATTCAGATTATGCAGGAGTCGTCTCTGGCCACTGATCAAGCCACTCCCATTTCACCTAACGTCTCACATCAGGTCATGTCACACTTCTCAGGACACGTTCCTTCGTCATAGGCCTGTTATCCACCTGAGTCATGCACAGGCTGTCCTACTAATTACTCCAATGTACTTTCTGACTTATTTATCTACCGTGTGTGTGTGTGTGTGTGTGTGTGTGTGTGTGTGTGTGTGTGTGTGTGTGTGTGTGTGTGTGTTAATTATCTTTCAAATTTTTGTTTGAAAGATAATTAATTAATACATTTCAGCCAACACAGTAACATTTTGAAACCTTTTGAGAAACCTGACACAGTTAACAGAGATAAAAGCAAACCAGTGACTGTCTCACAGACGTCTGATTGGCCACCTGTTACATGCTCTACACACAAAGCAGTGGCATTTTAACTTTTATGAAGTTGCCTTCTGGATGGTTAACCAAATCTTGATTCACAAACTTGAACAATTGCACTGTTAGTAGACTGTGTCAGTGAGTGAGATTTTTGAATTTAAAACTCAGTAAGGACGTTAAAGAAATATTCTTAGTGGATGTTTTGTCATTGATTTTAGTACATTTAATCACCACATTCACATTGTGAATCAAGAGTGTGTGTGTATGTATGTATGTATGTATATTCACTTTGTGCATGTATATTCTGTACATTTGTCAGCCCCACAATTCTAATGGCCTGTCACTTCGCAGAGATAATACAGTTTTAGCCCTATACAGTTTCATACATTTATAGGAGCACTGCAGCTTTCAGCGCTCTGAACGCGAGGCTGTGTCACCATGCCCCGCTGATGTCACCTTTCAGAGAGGCACTAGCAGTGAAGGATGTCACGCTCACTGAGGATTGTTAGTGGCTCTCCTACAATCACCTGCTATTATTGCGGACCCAGTGAAGAGGCCGTCCAGGAAATTGAGGGAGAACAAATGTGATGGGTTCACAAGTTCAATACAGCTAGCCAAGTTCAATAATATGGCAAAACGCCTTCAGCCAAACTGAGCTGTAGTGTCTGAACTGTTCAAAAGTAGAGCCTTGAGATAAGTCGGCACAAAAGTACAGCGTTGATCTCTTCCAGGTACCTCAGACTATTTATGCATAAAGTTGCTTCTCTTGTTTTATTTTATTGTTAGAGCCACATGAGAAATCTGAGTTAGTGTTATCTAAATTCTTGTGGAGTGACTTTAGCTAAATGTTCCCACTTACAATTGGTCATTCTAAAAACGTGCGACTGAGAAGCTGTAGCTTTGGTATCAGCAGGAATATGACTGGCATCATCCCAAATGAGAATTTCCCCTGGAGATTCCTGCCTCATTTTGCGAGTGCATTACAACGTGACCCTCTATGACCCTAATTAGCATAGCACCTGAGGGAAAACAAGAGTCTGGTAGGTAATTGCCCAGCCACTGTTTAAATTCCTTAGCAACAGGCAACAAATGTAGGCCATGCATATAATTTAAGACCAATTCCTTGGGATTTTCATTTTTCATTACACAGGATGCCAATGGGGTTTGCTTTAATTCAGTATGCTTGTGTTTTTGTTTTCATTTTTAGTTCAGTTGGAGTGGAAATGGAGGCTAATTGTGTCTGTTGTTTGTGTCTGGCCCTACAACCATTGCAAAGTGAGCACTCAGCAGCCCGTGGAGTCTTTCTCTGGAAACAACAGCAGTAACCATGTGGCTTCAGCATTGTTCTGTCTAAAAGAGGAAGGAAGCTATTTTTCAAAGTTAGTTTTTGTCTCAGTGGGAAAACGAGTGTGGTTCAAGCTCCAGTGGTCTGTGGGTCAACGTTACCCCAGCAAATGTGCACACAATACGTCACGGTTGACCCAGATTGATCTGTTTGGTGGCTTTAAAGATATTACCCCACTACTCTCCACTCCAGACTGCTGCATTTTTTTGAAATAGCCAATCCATCCAGGGGAGAAAGATGCCAAAGAGATGCCAGAGTTTGTTTAATCTAAATGGCAGAGCTTACACTAAAACCTGGCTATTACTAATATAGGAGGGATGGCAGGATTAGAGATTACAATTCATCCCAAAAACTTTATTTATAGTGACATAAGAGGATTCCTGCCGCCCTATTCCACCATATTCAAATGGATCATAAAATATTTTAGATGGGGCACTGTGTCATTCAGCTACAATACCAGTGTACTCTGTGGATGGCCATGACGTGAGTAAGCAGATCAGTGATAAATTTATGTTATGTGGGGGTGTTTTTTTCCCTGATTATCAGCCTTGACCTTGTATATCAAAGTGACACGTGCTGCTATAAAAAAATCTGTATATGGTAGAACAGTACTTTTTTTTTTTTTTTTTTTTTTTTTTTTTTTTTTTTTTTTTTTTTTTACTTACAGTAAACTTGGCAGCATCTCAGTTCATATTTAGTCGTCCTTACATCTCAACACTGTAAAAACTACATTGCTACTAATCTACTTCAGTTGATGAAATGTTAGGTGCATTGCTCAGGGCTCTTTGAGGCTAGTTGCTGTTTTCATTCATGTCCCCTTCAGAATTATCTCCGTCATGCCTCATAACTCGACCAGGATAACATTTACTTTCTCAATTCCCCGTTTTACCAACTGGTAAAACTTCTTAAATGGAGAGCATGTGTTTTTTTGTTTCACAGCAGTCACATCCCTGTGGTGTTTCTTCACAAACGAGAATTCAAATCTGTGCTCGGCCACAAGCTGACACACAAACAAATCATGCGCCCAGGAAACCCAGCACTTTTGTGGTCAGGGACTGGTATTCAAAACAAGCCCTTTACTCCAGTGAGAGGTAACGAGGCGGCTTCAGTGGGCTGAGATGAATCGTGGCGTCATTGACGAAAGCAGTAACATTTAGAAGCTGTGCTGCCTCCCCCGATGCCCCTCTAATAAAGCCCTAGAGATGGAGAAAGCTCAGGAGTAAATATTCTCCTGTCCATCCAGCATCCCTGTTGTTAATCCTTCATATCTCCCACTGGCCATCAATTGTGTTTGCTCAGCTGTGGACATGGGCATATTTTACTTTTGATCATAAAAGCTTTGTTTTGTTTAATGGTAGTTTTGATGTTTTTGCTTGTAGCTAAACTGATGTAGAAATACATGTTATGGGAAGCAGTCATTGCTGTGCGGCAAGAAGATTAATTCATTCATTCATGTGATAAAACTGTAAACACAGACTGATATAATCTATTGTGTGCTGGAGGAATCATATATTAAAACCATTAAATCTTGCTGAAATCATGAGGACATTACATTAAAATATTGAGCTACTGCTGGTTTGAATATTATATAAGCCCATTGCTTTTGTTATTGGAAGTTATGTTGTGCTGCTGCGGTTTTGACCCCATTTACGAATGATTTTCTGCTTGTTTTTTGGATGTGTTCTTAGTTTGTCGAGTAGAAATGGTGCAGTGATTCTTCAGAGTGCCCTAAGCAACAGTAACAGGAGGGCTGTGGCTTTAGGTAATAGTCTCTGACAGTATTTGCCAATCCCTGATTTGATGGTGTTGGTTTTGGAATAACTTTGACCCCTGACCTCACGCCCTGACTTGTACATGTTTCACACAGCTGGTCCAAGGCGGGACTGTTGCGCCTTTAATCTGCCTGACCGTCTGTATAAAAGTTACAAAGATAGAACGGGGGAGTGTTGCGCTTTTAAGCCAGCAGCAGAGGTAGTCACAGATCCGTAACAGAGCTGAATCGTTGTCTGTGTGTAAGAGACAGACGGCGTGGTGGGACTACACGCTGTAACTTAACTACTTGGTAAGGTTTAGAAAAGGTCCTGGGTTGGGTATAAATATACCTTTTCTATTAGAAAGCCCTGAAGGCTAACTTCTCCCATATGCCAATGACAATGCTAACATAAGCTAGCAGGTATCAACCAACCAAACCTTTAGAATGCTAAATATTTAAAGGGGCACTCTGCAGATTTGGCTATTTCTTTGCTGTTTTCTCCCTGTTTCCTCTATAGAGCTCCCCCAACAGCTTTGGAATAGATATTTGGCAGCTCATATGTTCACACATTACGTACAGGCCTGAATTACACATGCTCAGTACCTATACACGCACTAAATTGGGAGATGTTGGCACCCTAAGTTAAGGGTTTGGTACCTTGTACAAGAGCACTTCTCTAGCTACCAATCCACCACCATACTTTGGTCCGTATGTGGACTTGAGCCAGCCACCCTCCGGTTCCCAACCTAACTCCCTACGGGCTGAGCTACTGCCACCCCACGATCCTTTGTGTTGCTCAGGCCGGCGACTCGCAAAAACGTCATATAACCATTCCAGTAACTCTGAATCTGTTCAGTTAAGATAAATTAAGCTTAAAAACCGCATAGTTCCCCTTAAGAGTATTAGACTAATAACATCATTTTGACCAGAAGATGGCGGTGAAAAGTTAGGGATCACCTGACTGACTGACTCAATAGACAGAAAACTAAATACTGATTTGTGAATGTAAACACAAGACATTGACAGTGCAGGATATCATAGTTGTTATTTTTTAACATATTACTATATCTGTTACCCAGTGCTCTCTGACGAGCTAGCCTTTGTACTAGCAGGCAGTACTTATTACTCACAGTTCAAGAGAGAAAGATTTGAAACAGATATTAAAAGTCAAGTTGGTGGCAAATCCTTCAATTATACCTTTAATTGATGCTATTGACCTCGTCTTTATTCAGGTTGTTATACACTTGGTGCTTTATCCTTGAAACTGCTGCTGAAATCTTTTCCTATTTCAAGTCTTTTTGTGCCAAGAAATAATTTGCCATATTAAAGGCAAAAATTGTAAAATGTGATTAAATTGTGGACTTAAAAATGCATAGAAAAGAGAGCGCACACTTCTTCATTCAAGCCCTAACAGCATAATAGGCCTAAGATATAGAATGAAGGAGAGAGGGAGAGAGACAAAGATAGTGGGAGGAAGCATAGAGGATTTGTAGGCATTTAGACTGAAAGAGCACACCATGCCATGCTTTAACACCAGTATCAACATAATAAACCAGAACTACTGCATATAATGGCAAAGGGAGAGAGAGAGAGAGAGAGAGTGATAGAGTGGCTGGCTAATCACCAGTGACAAGCCCCTGGATTAGAGGGAGGGCAGCAGATGGCCCCAGGCAGGGCAGGGCTGACCGTATATGACTATCCCAGTAGGTTGATCAGGCTCACTACCTCCCCATGCCTACAGCAGACAGGCGTGTGTGTGTGTGTGTGTGTGTGTGTGTGTGTGTGTGTGTGTGTGTGTGTGTGTGTGTGTGTGTTTTGGTGGTCACATCCCACCCAGACATTTATTTACCTACAGAGAATACCAGTCAGTTTTTTGATTAACCCTAATCTTAACATGAATCCAACATATTATTATCAAATATAAATCAGCATATTTGTGAAAAGAAACATGAATGACTTATAGGTAATTTAGTCACCAAGGTAGCATCCACATATACAATTCATCCTAAGGATATATTGTGGATTTATGAAATCATGCCAATCATTATTCTTCATTAACCTAAAAAGGTTTATAAGGTGTATATAAAGCTTTAGGCCACCCTACAGGTTATTGTAGGTCCAGTTTATTATGCAACTTAATTTTATACAATATATGTAGGGGATCCCTGATCCGTCTCGCTATCAGTTAAGGAGTCCTTGGCTTAAAAAACTTTGAAGTCCCTAGGTCTAGAGAGTTAAACCCAAATATATTTAATTTCTAAGGATGTAACATTCCCATTTGAGAAGCTGGAACCAGAGAAGATTTGGCATCTTGGTCATTTTTGCTGTGAAACACTCCGATCACGATTGTTTTGTGCTTCATATCCTATCAATTACTGATTTGACGTCTCTGAGTTGGTTCTGAACACAATGGGAAATTTCATAGTTCAAGGTGTTTTCACTGTTTTGTTTTTTTAAATTCAATAATTACAACGTCTTTCCAAAAGCCAGTGAGTAATCATGTAAAATAATCGGGATTTCAATATTGACCCAAATAATCGTGGTCATGATTCTCTCCATAATCGGGCAGTCCTAACTGGTCTGGAGGAGAAACTGGTGGTATATCCGTTCATAGTGTAGAGTAATCGATGATGTGGCTCAGAGAGGAAATACTGTAGAATAAACTGAATACATATTTTACTGTAATAATATAATGTTCAACAACACATACTATATACATATTATGAAATTATTATTATGATTTGCATTTAACAATGAACTCCAAACTATGGTGTTCACATAATCACATAGGCTCTTGGCATATGCCGTGAATACATTTTTCAACTCTCATTTTGTGTCTAAAAACTGCTTTTATACTCACTCACTCACTCACTCACTCACTCACTCACTCACTCACTCACTCCTGCACACAATGCTCTGCCGGTTTCCCTTAACGTGAAGACAGGTGACATTCCCATTTCTCAGCACACTATTCAGGTCAAGTTGACATTTTCAATGCCAAAAGGTTATGTATTATAATGTAAGGTGTGTTATGAACATGACTTGCAACCCATTTAAAACTAAATGTATCAAGCAGTTCCCAGTCCATTGTAATGTAATGTACCACAGTTTTTAGGTTTGGCAGGTAGTTAACTTACATTCCAGAAGATTGTGGTTTTCTTGCTGTGTCCTTTAATGCTTCACCAATAAGGTTTTTTTTCTGCTGCTTTTAAATGGTTGCATAACTAAAACTACAATCTTGAACCATCCAACTCTTCATCCATCCATTGATTCAAACGCCTATTCATCTGGTCCATCAGCTTTTTTCCTCTCACACTGCCCACTGTGATGTGGGTGTATGGCGTGGGCCTGCACTCAGGGGTGTCACTTCACACACTCTCTAGCAAACACACACACACACACACACACACACACACACACACACACTCACACTTGTAATCCATAGAGAGAAAATTATCATTTCTCTTTAACACAATGTCAACAACCAGGCAGCTTTTTACGTGTTTTAGCAGTTTCAGTGAGGAAAAATAATTCTTTAGTGGTCACACCTCCAGTTATATCTAGCTCAGTGCTAGCATGTGACAGATTGTCTTTCTTAGAAAGTTATATTTGACCAACAACTTTTCTTCTATTCAATCAATTATTTATTTCCTTTCCTGTCTTTGCTGTCATCATAAATTCCCTTTGCAATGTCACAAACTTTGAAGAGATATATATTGTAATATTAATAACACAGACATAAAAGGTTTAATGTCTGTGTCATGTATGATGGTGCAATTTGATTTCAGTATTTCATAATATCATAATTTTACTCAAAGCATTTTAATTTAAGTCTGTAAGAAAAGAATGATCTATACACTACCGGTCAAAGGTTTGGGGTCACTTATACATTTCCATACCACTCCATTATAGACAGAATACCTGCTAATTTGGGTGGGGGGGCTGATCTTTAATGCAATATCTACATTGCCCATTACCAGCAACCATTCATCCAATGTTCCAAAGGCACATTCTGTGTACTAATCTATCATTTAAAAATAAAAAACTAGAAAAACATTGGAGAACCATTTTACTATTATGTAAGCACATAATGTAATCTGATTACTGCCCTGGTTAAAAAAACAATGCAACTGATCTCAGCTGGCATTCTGTCTACAATGGAGTGCAATGGGAATTTCTAATTGACCCCAAACCTTTGACCGGTAGTGTATATTTTGCACCTTTTTAAAGTACAAGCAAATTCTTAAAAAGTCAATTATCTGTTTCTTTTTTATAATAACAATGGAATGACAATGTGAAAGGTGTCTCTCCTAGTGATGAATTTCCAGAGAATTATCACCTGAATCTGCCGCTCCTCTGGGCTTCACGGAACTTGAGTGAGTTTACCTTTATGACTGCAACTTTTCAGTTTTGGTTCACTCTTAACACTCTGACAGCTTTATTTTTGGTGAAAAAGCTCTAAAATACTATCTGGTCAGCTTTAGTTAAACAGCAGACTGTTATGGACTAGATGGTAAACATATGGACCATTTAGCAGCTAAAGAGCCAAGTATTTCCTTCACTAGGTTGCAGAAACTAAAAACCGAGCTAAAATGAGAGTGAATATTGGACTTGCGTTTGCAAGGTAGTGATCTTGTTGCTCCGCACTGCTGGATGTGTAATATATGTTGTGTTCACAACTTTGTCTGCTCCCTGTAAGTGGGCCTAATAAAGTATTATAGTATATTCACTATAGTGTAGTATAGCTGGGCAGTTGTCTGTGCAACCACGAGTCATGGTCAAATTGGTGGGTTGACGACGTGCGTAAAACATTCATGCATCAAGTCTGACAGCTTTATTGTACAACTATATACAGTATACTATATATAGCTTACCCATGGGAATTCAAACATATTTGTAGAGAGATATTCGGTCTAATATTGCATAGTATGGTTTGTTTTGGACCATATGAGTCGTATAATCTCATCAATATGACCAATAAAGTGCTTGATTAAGAGTTAAAATAAGTCTTTCACATGTTTGTGAGGTACATACGAACATAAAGTTTAATAATCAAGTCATGTCCAAACTAAAACAGCCTCTGAAAATGCTTGTTATATGTGTAAGTGGTTTTCCAGTCCTCGAAGTGTTGTGATCACAACAGAGTGCAACAATGAAATATGTAAATTAGCTTTTGTCATTTAGAGATTAGGCGAGCTGTACTCAATTATGAGAGCACAAAATTTGATCCAAAACAAGTAGCGTACTGCAGATACACTGTAAAGAGCTGAAGATAATTGATGTCCCATTGATGTGTCCTTTTGTGTTGTCGCTGCACACTCCCCTAAGACGACTCATTAATGAACAAGCAGCCAAGACAACCCCGGCTACTGTAATTCATCATGGCACGTGTGACCTCTCTCTCACTGCCACTGGCTGTTCTCACTGTGCCCTTCTTCATCCTCTAGACACCCTGGAATGCAGCTCCATTTATTCTGGATTAAAATATCCAAGGATTAAAATGTTCAACTGCACCGTATTTTTTTTTTCATTTCCTTAGATTTTAGCATGTGAGCTGTTTTTGTCTCCATGTCTGCCTCTAAGCTTTTATTGGTTTGCTTTATTTTGCATGGTTTTCTTTGAGCAATGTCCCATCTTGTAAATAACATATGTCACTAAGCATTAATTCTGCTACTGCTCTTTCTATACATCACACATGATTTATGGCTAGAAGCCAACCGATCATAGCAAAAATGACATCATTGCATGTCACAGGAGACCTATGTCATAAAATGTGGCTCATGTTTTCTTTGACCCTTGCTTTTACTGCAGGCACATACTGTATATCTCGGAGGAGGTTGCATGCCACCGTTGCATATGTTCATTTCAACATTTGCTCAGGAGAATGTACCACTTTTATTCAAACCATAATCCACTTGCTCACTTCTCATAATTAAAGCTCATGTTTATCTTAAATGTACCAGCCAGTGACGGTGGCTCTCAGCAGTGTCTTTATAAAACTTGTTTTTAGGCACTTTGATCTTGGGGAAGAATGGGAGCGACACTAATAATTTAAGGAGACTCTTTGTTTTTATTTTTTACATGTGTGCAGCTAGACAAAACAAAAATGGAAATTCCACAGCAGGAAGTCTTTGTCAAAAAATGGCCTAAAGTAATTGAAGGCACCTGGAGCTCTTGAACTAATTGCAAGACAAAGCTTCGGAAAATGTCATCCTTCACCTCCACGTTTACATTCTCCCAGCTCATTTTTCTGAAAGGGCCCTCACTGAAAACCCAGTGGTCACACAGAGGAAGGGGAAGAATAGGGTCGCTTCCTCCTGGAAGCAGTGAAAAATTGCCAGTTTGCAACAGGTTTTCACCCATTTTCTGGCATGCTCTCAGTTTTGTGGAATTACACCTGCACCAGAAGTTCTTGGAGGGCATGCCCCTGTGCGTTCCAGACTTCCTTGCTTTTAAATGAAAAACTCAACCTTCAATGATCTCACACTGTTGGGTATCATCAATCTGTGGAGGTTGTATTTTATTTTTACTTTTTTGTGATTGAGTGTTGTAATTTACTTTTTCTGGGTTGCCTGTTTCCTTTCAACCTGCTTCTTCAACTTCAGTTAGTGATTTTCTGTTCCCCAGAATGAGTTTCAGCCGTCCTCAGAGAATAGGGTTGTTTCAGAGCAACAGTTTTTATAGTTGATAAAATGCAGGGGTCCCACCCTGGAATAAACACACAAGATGTCAAGCGGCTACAAAATATAGTGACATACAGAGGCTACTGTGAGTTGATAAATAGGTATCACTGTCTCTTTAATGGTTTTCTCTCTGTATGGCTGCTGTATTGGTGGAGAATAGCAGCTGTAGTAATATGCCCCCTTTGTTTGAACAACATTGCATGCCAGGTTGTGACGTGGCGCGTTGAGTCCATCCCGGCAGAGATGTGCTATCTATTTTATCTCTCAAAGACTGAGTCTAAAGGTTGCCTACATATGTTTGTTTAACATGTCTATATCATCACTGTTTAAAATCATCTGGTAACGTAGCGTTTCATCAAATTGTCCTCAGAAATCCCGTAGCTTTCGTGCACACACTCTAACATCTTCTACTACGGTGATTTACATGCTACAGCTACTTTCATTAATCCATCATTCTGTTTAAAACCATACTTCACAAACATTACCGATTATAATAACAACACAACACTCAGATCTTTGTTAACTACGTGTCTGTTTATTTAGTTTAAAAGTGTAACAGATGTTAAATAGGATAGTCTAAGTGGCTTACCGGCGGTGGCGGCTACCCAAATTTTAAATAATATATATTCTAACCCTCAAGATATCTTGTGGTCTGTTGAAACGTTTGTGTTAATTAGATTATTCAGCATATTTCTAGTTCACTAGATTTACTAATTTTGGCTGTTTTAAGCTTTGAATTGATTACTCACCTGAGCCCCCCCTGTAGTGTATTTAGTATTGGTATGTTCCAATTCCAGGGGGGCGCTTCAACGCTATATAGCGGTATGTTTCAGTTGTTTGGGGAGCTATCAGGTAGGACGTAAGTCTGTAGAAAGCTCTAGTGACTAGAAACAAAAAGTCAACCGATTTACAGCTGTATTTATTTTTGGTATACTTCATTTATTTTGACTCTCATGTTAAATTTTTCCTTTTGAAATTTCCTTGTGAAGTATTTTATTTTTATTTAATTTTGATTTTGGTAATGGTTCTTTTTGCCTAAGTGCTTTTCAACCACATCTCCGACTCATCCTGAGTGTTTTTCATTTGCTCGACTACCAGCAAGGTCTACCCACAACAGGGGTCAACGCTCCGGTCCTTTAATTTGGATCGGTTATTAAAGTGACGAGACAAACGCGTCGCCATTATTTTTTCATTAACCTGCAGAAAGGAGGCACACAAAGCTGAGCAATAAAGAGTAGTAGGCTAAACATTCCCTGTGGGATTGTTAGACTTTATATGTGATGTCCCTGATGGATTATCTTCATTCTCCATCACTTGGCCAGTTGGGATTCAGTGAGCAGCGGTTGGCTCACTATTTATTTGACAATACATTATACATTTATCAGACTTCTGTCGTGCGCCTTGGCAGCGAGTAAAACAAGAATAAAGAAAAAACACAGCCCACTTCCCTCTGTACACACGATGACCCACAGCTCTCTGGTACAGTGGGTCATTAGGAGGTCTCGTCAGCTGTCGGCTAACAGGTCGACCCAGCCCGCCTTCCGCCGGCACACCTGCCTCGCTGTGTGTGTGTGTGTGTGTGTGTGTGTGTGTGTGTGTGTGTGTGTGTGTGTGTGTGTGTGTGTGTGTGTGTGTGTGTGTGTGTGTGTGTG